>DWKV01000002.1:0-11019 GCA_018250035.1 Myrinia cf. binoculus NVG-14112H01 | reverse complement strand
AGCAGTCGTTAAACATCGTGGTGGAGTATGCTCCAGGCCCCCTCCAGTTGTGAAGAGAGACTTGTGTCCAGTGGTGGGACAAAAGAGTTGACGCTAAAAATAATATAAATAAAAATAACTCAGCAATATTATGTCCTTATTTTTCTATACATCTTCTATTGATCCTGTCATAAGTGGCAGGCATCTATTGTACTCGCTCCGAGGTCGTCTAAATCCGGAGTGAAGTGAAGGGAGTGGTACTGACAAGTGAAAAGTGCATTAATCATAGAGATCGGAAGACAAAGCCATCTTTTTGTCTAAAGTCCTTCGCGAAAGGTTCACTGTGTATAGCTGTTCGCTATTGTCTGAACTTCGAAGCATTTTGTTTCGATTTTCAAGCTTTTCTCACATGTTTATATTAAAAAGTAGTTAGTACCTGGATGACCGAGCTTTGCTCGGTATTTTTTATGGTTCCTTTTCTAAAAATGAAACCTAGCTACATCGATTTATCACCCCCGAAATACTCTGCATACTAAATTTCATGATAATCATTGGAGCCAGCATACATTTAGGCATACAGCTGTTTTAGCATGCCATTACTTATTTATTGTAATAAGAAGTAGTAAATGAGCATATAGGCTACGTGGTGTTAAGTGTCTGCAGCTCGACATCCTCATATAACCTCAAATAAGACGGGAGTTCAATTTGTGTCCGTATACTGGCTAAGTGCAACATTGTAGCTTGAAGGCTTTAGGGGTGCCAGTGGAAGATAAGAAAAACTCATAAGTTTGTGAAGATGGATGGATGGATGTTTGTTACTCTATAACTTAAGAACGGCTGAATGGATCTGGATGAAATTTGGTGCAGACATAGACTGTAGTCTGGAATAACATAATATATAGGCTTCTTTTTATCCCGGGAAAATGTGCGGTTCCCGTGGGATACATTTGTTTTGTCAAACATTATGTAATCGTCATCGTAATTGGATGTGGAAATCTAAAAATATATTTTGAGTAGCTATATCGTCGAACTTTTTAAGTTTTAAAATTCGTTAGCATTTTTTTAATTTATTCATATTTATTAATTTAATAGCATGTTCCTCAATACAGCTATATGCTAGTCTTTACCCTAAAAATGCATAGCTCCTCTAATTAACTGGCCACCGAAGGTCCTTAAAAAGTGGTCCCGAATTCTCCAGCTCCTAACTAAAATAATGCTGTCACTGCTATCGATCAGTGATATTATTTCTATACCAACACTATTCTAGCGGTTACTACTTACCACGAGAGAAAGTCTATGGTGCGGCGGTGGCGGCGGCAGCCGGGAAGGCCGACGGGACACCGCGCATGGCTCCTTCTGTGAAAACACAATGTCTTCATGCATTCTGTACATGAGCGTACCGAGGGGGGGAGCAAGGGAGGGCAGCTGCCCCCTCTGGATTTTGTATACCTTTACGTCGTGTAAGGTGTAAGGTGCCCCCCCTAGCCCAAAACTCGGGTACGCATTTGATTTGTCCCCCCCCTGGCCCTAACCCATGTTTCTGTATGACGAAAGAAACATATTATCATAGTTGGTGGTAACTGATTAAATCATAATTTATATCAAACATTTAAGAAAATAAAACTAAAATTAAATCTTGACCAGCGTAGTGGACTATAGACCTTATCATCTTTGAAGGCGACCCTTGCCCAGCAGTGGGAACAAGGGGTTGATGAAAAAAAAACGTAGGGCGGCAGACTGGAGCACGTTGGCAAGTAATGTTGTGTGTGGGTGCGTTGTTATCCATGAGCACTCAGTTCAAACACCTTTGTCCACTGCATTCGGCCTTACAATACCCTCAATCCCAGATCAGATAACATTGCTGCTTTGCGGACTGAAAAGGGTGTAGCGGTGGTTCCTCCATCAAGTCTTCGACTATCTTGATAGGTGAAAAAAGGGCATGAAAAGGGAGAGAGAAAGAGGTTGGCTTATGGTTTAAGATGTATATTTCGACCATGCACAATTACTCAAACTAAGCTATATTTATGACTAATGGTAAAAATGGTAGTACTACGACGGCGAATGGTAATGGTATCAATACGCGGCGCCTCGAGCGGCTGCTGTTCACGTACTCCTATAAAATAAGCAATTGTCTGTTAGTGCAAACGCAGCTAAAACAGAAAACCGCTGAGCCGCTCGAAGCCATGTTCTCTGAACATACTCCCGCGCCTGAGATGAAAATGATTTGAAACATAGGTAAACATTTGGTTATGGTGAATGGTGAAACAACTCGTATGTCTACTGTATATAAGCAATTACAAGTAAGCCTTATACGTAATGGTGATTCATAAAAATCGCCAAAATACAATGGTAAGAAAAAATTACAAAATTATGCAAAACAAACAAGTATTCAAAATAAAATTATTATGATTAGAAAAATATAAAAATTATCTTAAGAGATACAATGGTAAAAATACAATGGTTAGAAAAGGTATAAAAATTATGCTTAAAGAACCGATTTCTCAAAATAAAAAATATTTAAACTAAAGTGTCTTCAATTTCAATGGTTCGTTCACGCGGTACAGGATACGCCTGTGTGCCTTTTTCAACCGCACTAACACTACGCTTAACACTAGGCCACCGTTTGGCAAAACTGAGCAAACGCACACGCACACTTTCGTTCGATCTTAAGGCATCATCACTTCGCGAATGATTCACAACACTAGACACTGGTTGAGGAGGCGTTATGGCCGGCGGTGGGCTGACACCCTCCGCGCGGCGAGGATGAGAATCGGCGGGCGGCTGCGGGAGGCCGCACCGGCGACGCCAACACCACGCGGCTGCGACTGCTAGCGCCACAGCCACCATCACGTAGGCTATGGTGTATTGATGAATATCATGACTCGACAATTCATCGACATCAGCTGGACTCGATTTCAGGTCTCGAATCTGGTCTCGAAGAATGCTCAAGGAAGTATTTAAGTCTTGGTTTTCTGGTACGCCTTCTTGATCTGGTATTCTCAGCTTCACTATGTTGTTAATTTGGTCTATTTCCGGTACTGGGATTGTTGGTGTGTAATTAAGTTGATTAGATTGCAGTTGTAAGGAGTACAATGTGAAATCTCTTCCTTTAATAATGCAATTCTGATCCATACTGATGATTCCAGCGCGATTCAACTGTTTGATGGTAATCTGGTTGTTGCAAATAATTTGTATGGTGTAACTATCGCAACAAAAGTATAGATATTGCGATGGCGTGTGCAATTCGATCCATCTGTTCACACACACTGATTTTTCAGTACTGCACGTAGAATAGTTTCGGGGATTCTTATCACAGAAACACTCGTCTCTCTCCATTCTTCGTATTGGTTTAAACAGTTGACACAGATAGGTCTCCTTATGGTGTAGGCAAGAATTTAATTCATTGATTGTTGCGGAAAAATATGCATTTTGTTTCAGATTGATAGCAACGTACTCTGATACGGGGACTATGGTGACCATGTTACCTTTATTTTGATGTGGGATAGAGAAAATTTTGTATAACTGGTAACTTTCTCTACTGACCAGAGGAAACGTGATCTCAAATATAACAAACCTATCCGTTACCCGCGTTTTAATATTTAGCAGCTTGTATATATATTGAAAATCTGATTCAATATTGGTGATCGGTAAGGTAAGGTCTGTAGGCATTTGTCCGTAAATAATACGTAATTCATTCTTTAACTGCTCCGGTTGTAATAAATGAAAGCTTACTTGACCACGGTATATATTTGTAATGGTATCCAAAAGAGTGTCCTGAAATCTTCGCAGAACTTGCAATAGACCACTTCCTGCCATTGCACTCAAGGTAAAGTCTTGAATGTATGACATATTTTGAATTTCCTGCTGAAGTGTGTTGGTACTTGCTTCTAACTCGTTAAGTTTTTTATTAATAAATTTATGTTGCTTGTCAACACTGTCCTTCAACTTATTCATAAAACTGAACTCAGTTTCTATTACTGATGTCTGTTTTTTCCAAAGGCTAAGTAAATGTTTTTCATTCATCCTAATTGCATCTATGTCTTTGGTATATGTCTCCGCGAAACGTGAATCTAAGACACCGAAGAGTTCATTTGCAAGATACCCGATCCCGTTGATAAGACCTCGGCGGCGCCGGCGGCGTCTGCCGTGAACGTTAAATTGCTGAGATAGTAAATGTCCATTGTAGTATTTTAGTTCTTCGAATTCATTATACAATTGTAATATAACCATATGACAATGGGATTGTTTTTCGATGGTTGCACATACTTTATCTAAATAGTCCGATATTTTTTCATAAGATTTGACCGCGTCCCAATATGGTTCCATGTCATAGTATAGAACAAGAGTCCACTTGTCCCTAATTAATTCAACTTTTGTTATAGGATCGAAGTATAAGGTTTGGTTGGATGGTAATTCATTAACGTGGAACATGCCATTGGTAGGTATAAACAAAGTCATAAAATAAAGCATCGCGGTAGCAATAGTCACAAACCCGTACCTTTTTGGTACTCTTCGTTGTCTCTTCTCAACCTTTTCTTCTGGTGGATCTCCCTTTTCCTCTTCCTCTGGTATGGGTGTTGGAACAGGGTGGCTTATATCTGGTAATTGGTTAGTGTTGATCGGTAGAATAGATAATTTTATGATTGGTCGTTTTATGGTACCGTTCTTGGTCTTCAACGTGACAACCCTAACTAAGCCGTCATCTCCTATGTGCGTCTCTATAACTCGCCCCATTGCCCACTTTCCGGCTGGTACGTTATCTTCATGAATTACCACCAGGTCCCCAACAGTGATGTTAGTTCTCGACTGTTTCCACTTGTTTCTTGCCGATAGCATGGTTAAGTACTCCACCTTCCACCTCTTCCAAATATCTTGGAACAATTTGGACGTTAGATGCCATCTGGTTCTAGCATCTTGCTCGGTTTCTATTACGGTTAACCCAGGACGAGCTGTCAAGAAATGGGCCGGTGTCAAGAAATCCAGATCTTCAGGATGTTCCGACAATGCACAGAGAGGGCGGGAGTTCAGACAAGCTTCTACCTTCGCCAACAATGTACTATACTCCTCAAAAGTCAATTTCTGGTGACCCACGACACGCTTGAGATGATGTTTAAGACTTCGGACGGCCCGCTCCCATAGGCCGCCTGCACTTGGCCATGCTGGTGCATTCCAGTGCCACTCGGTACCCATTTTCGTAATTTCTGATAGGAAACATGCATCGGAAAACAATTTTTGAAGATGGTAAAACTCTTCCTGTAACATTCTGTTGGCCCCATGAAAATTGGTTGCGTTATCACTATACAAGTGTCGGGGTGCCCCTCTTCTTGCAGCCATTCTCTGTAGCGCTGCCAAGAAGGCTGAACTGGTTAGGTCTGATACTATCTCAATATGAACAGCCTTGGTTACCATGCATATAAATATTGCAATATATCCCTTACATGTTTTTATTCCACGTCCCCTATTAGCCTTAACTTCAACGAACCCCGTGTAGTCCACGCCACAATGGTGAAAAGCACATTCAGGGTTCACCCTAGCTTCTGGTAAGTCACCCATAAGCTGGTACTGCTTTATAGGTTCCTGCTTTCTACATATAACACACTGCCTAATAAACTTTTTGGTAGCCCTATACCCACTGATTATCCAATAGTTTTGCCTTAAATTTGACAACGTAAGCCGCGCACCTCCGTGGAATGTTAATTCATGAGCTTGTTGAATTAATAAACTGGTTAAACGATGGTCGTATGGAATGATGATGGGATGTTTCATGGTATGGTTTATTTGAGCGTTTCTAAGCCTCCCTCCTACACGTAAAATACCTATTTCATCAATAAACGGATTTAAATTCAAAATGTTACTTTTGCAATGCATTTTATTATGTTTATTATAGTAATTTAGGTCCGCAGTAAATACCGATTGTTGCACGCTTTTGATGATCAGCATTTTCGCGCATCGCAACTCGTGTAATGTGAGATAGGGTTGATGAACGGATTTCTTCGTTGGCAAGCGTAATATCCAAGCTAAAATACGAATGATTTTATTTAATGAATTGAATTTGTTTATTAAGTAAGTTATTATGTTACAAATGGTATCATTGTTTTGATTCATGATCGCAACATTGGCCTGTTTTAAGTACGAAGTTTTTAACTCTAAATTGGTTTCATAATTTAGATTGTTGGTTTTTTGACTATTGAATGACGATAACCACGCTGGGCCTCGCCACCAAAGTTCATGGTTTTGGAGTTGCTTCGTCGTTAGTCCGCGACTAGCGCAATCAGCCGGGTTTTCTGACGTTTTGACGTAACCCCAATGGTTAGATGGTATTATAGAGGTAATAGCTTTTACCCTATTGGCCACGAATGGTTTCCAGCGTACTGGCTCACCTTGTAACCATCCCAGCACGGCTGTAGAGTCAATCCAGCAGAACACTTCACTTTCATAGTCTGGTAAACACTGTAAAACTTTCTTCATAAGTTTCGAAAGCAACACGGCACCCATTAATTCTAATCTGAAGGTCGTTATGGTTTTGCTCGTGGGTGCAAGTTTTCCCTTTGCTGCAACTAATGATACGTGATTCTGATTATTTTCACTCACTCTGCAATAGATGACACACGCATATGCCTTATCGGATGCGTCACAGAATCCATGAATCTCAATATTTTGGTTATTTTTCGTAAATCCGAGCCATCTCTTCATCTCAATAGTGTTTATATTATCTAAATCCTGTCTTAAGCTGTCCCATTTGCTCCTAAGCTTATCTGGTAATGGTTCATCCCATCCTAGTGATGACTCATACACCTCTCTAAATAACATCTTCATGGTAGTGCTTAGGGGTGTGAGCCAACCCAAAGGGTCAAACAGTTTTGAAATATCTGATAACAATGATCTTTTGGTCGGGACTGGCTTATTTTGAAACGGTAATTTTGCAAATATAAAATGGTCTTTTTGAGGGTTCCAACCTAACCCTAAAGTTTTAGCTGTATCAGGTTGTTTGAATTCATACATCTGTTGGTTGCAGTCTTCAATCTCCAAATGTGGCAATAATTTGGGTTCATTCGAAGTCCACTTACGCAAATTAAATCCGCCGCTTTTTAATAAATCAATCAAGTCAGTTTTTAATTGTAACGCTTGTTCTATAGAATGACTTCCTCCACAAAAATCATCCATGTAAAAATTATCTTCTAATGCCTTGGTTGCCCCGGGATAATTATGACGCTCATCTTTTGCTAACTGCTTCAAACACATCATAGCAAGAAATGGTGCTGGTTTGGTTCCGTACGTCAAGGTTACTAGTCGAAAAGATTGAATTTCTTGTTCAGGTGATTCTCGCCACAGAATCATTTGGTGGGATTTGTCTTCAACAAGGATCTGCCTATACATCTTTTCAATATCAGCCGTATAGGCATACTGGTATTGTCTCCATCTAAGAATTAGTTCCTGTAGATCCTGTTGTAAGTTAGGACCTGTGTATAATATATCATTAAGGGTAGTTCCCGTAGACGACTTCGCAGACGCGTTAAAAACAACCCTGAATTTATTTGTTGCTGTCCCCGCCTTGCTGACGGCATGATGAGGCAAATAGCATTCTTGTGTGGTACTCTCACTCTTATTCGACAAAATCATATGGTGTAGGGTTAGATACTCATTCATAAAACGCTGATATTCTATTTTTAGTTCACTATCCATCTCCAACTTTCTTTCGAGGCTATGAAATTGAGCGAGGGCTAATGGTTTGGTAGAACCTAACTGGTTTTTATGTTCTGGTTTAAAAGGTAGCCTCACCTCATATCTTCCCCCCTCAAGTCTCCTCGTGGTAGATAAAAAGTGCTCCATACAGTCTTGATCCTCACTCGACATCTCTATGTTTTGGTTAATATCCTCGTTCTCCCAAAACCTACGTAAATCATCGTTATCATGAAGAACTACGTTGCATCTATAATATGGTTTAACTGAACCGCAGAGCAGCCATCCGAACTGAGACTGCTGAGCTATCGGAAGTTCCTCATCATCATCTCGTAAAATCCCGCCTAACACAATTTTACTGTATAAATCTACTCCAAATAACATATCTACTGGTCTACTTTCGTTAAATTTAGGATCCGCCAAGTTAATATTTTGGATGTGAGACCACCCTGGTTTGACAAAAGTTTTATTTGGTAAGCTTTTTATCAAATTATTCATGATAAAAACATTCATTTTAACCGAAAAATCGTTATACATCGACCGCACCTCAATGCTCATTGTTCCCTTACACTGGTTTTCTTTCTCTCCTACCCCGAATATGGTACCCCTGCAATGATTTCTCTTAAGACCTAAAGTTTGAGCGGTGGTTTCATTAATTAAAGATATCTGAGAGCCCTGATCAATTAATGCTCTCATAACGTGTTGAGTGCCGTCCACTCCCGTGACCTTGACCATGGCAGTGGCCAACAAAATTTCGGACATGTCATTCCAAGATACATGACTGGAAGACGGCCTTGGCTCATTGGTAGCTACACTATTCAGAGGCTTAGGTACGTTGGATTTAGGTGCAGCAGCAACTGGTTTCTGCTTCACTAAAGCTTCATGCATCAAAGTGTTATGAGTACCTAAACATTTACGGCATCGTTTATTAGAAAAACATGGTTTATTGTAATGATTGGTCAAACAATTGCGACATAAATTATGTTGATTCGCAGTAATTAATTTCCGTTCATTAGACAATTGCAAAAATTTGCTGCATTGCCATAATCCATGGTCAGCGTTACACAATACGCAAGCGAATGACCGCGACGCGTGGAAAGTATTCATATTAGGTTTTACATTACTGGAGTTATAATGATAATTTGAATGATAATTGTTATTATTGTTAGAATGGTAAGACTTTTTATGGTTAGATGGTAAGTTATGACGCGATGAATTATACGGAACGTTAGCTTTTTGTGAATTTAAAGGCTCTTGCTTTCGACGAGATGCCTCTAAAGCCGTGAATTTACATTCTAAGAAGGATAGAAACTCCTGAAGGACAGGTAGCTCGCGAGGATTCTTAACGGACTCTACATATTCAGAAAACGACTCTGTATCTAATTTTTGACCTAAAAGATGTACCAGAATTGGGTCCCAAGTGGTTATGTCAACCCCAAGGTTTTGGATAGCATGTAGGCTCTCCTTGGTTACGTCATGTAATTTCTTGATGAGTGCTGCTGACTGGTGTGGTATATTAGCAATTCCTAGCATTGTATTAATATGAGAAGTGAAAATTAATTTCTTATTGTCATATCGTTGGTTCAATATGTCCCAGCAAACATTATAATTATCCGAGCTAATCTGTAAATGGTGAATAAGCCGTTCGGCATCTCCTGTGACTCTACTTTTCAAAAATTGCATTTTCTGTGCATTGGACATCGACATATTTTTATGAATAGTCTCATTGAACAGATCTTTAAAAGAGACCCATTGGTGATAGTTGCCAGAAAACACAGGGATATCCATCTGTGGTGTAGATTTTTCACGGTGAGACTCGGAGAACATTTTCGTGTTGATGGTTTTCTTTAAGTTATTGTAAACTTTCTCGTGTCTACTAAATTCTTGTTGGTATGGCTCGTTCTCATCTCCGTCCTCACCCTCAATCTGCCAGTGCAACTCATCTATGTTGCGCCAACGAGATTCCAACGTTCTCAACGCATCTTCCAATTCCCATTTTTTCTCCAACCGGCTAGTCGTTATGGTGTTTACCGTCCTCATGAATGCTTTGAGTTGAATGGTCTGCTTCTTCAGCAACTCATTAAGCTTTCTGATATTCCCTTCCCCCGCAGCATAAATTAATGGTTGTTGAAGAGTTTCATGAGATATATCTGGTTGCGGTGAAGATGCCACGGGTCTGGATGGTACATCTAGAGGGATATCTGGTTGAGGTGAAGGTGTCATTGGTCTTGACGGGCCAGGTTGGTGTAACTCAACATCTGGCTTGCTTTCCCGCAAAGGATGACGTACTTGCTCCTTCAAACGCTCCATGGTCGAAGAAATTGCTTCTTTCACCGAGAGATAAGCTTTTTCTGCCGTATCATAGCAATGTTTTTGAAAATACACATGGTCAAAATCAGCTAATTTACATATTTTCTCATGGTTATTTAAATAGTCTCGCCAGTACGTTTCTAACAAATCTAGCCTACGTTTACAGTACTCGATAGTTTTTCTATCTGCTCCATCTTTTTTGAAGTTAGAATACAATTTATTTATAGATTCATAGATCTCTGTTTGGTTTATGAAAAGGTTATCCATCTTGGTAAATTGGTGAAGGTGTAAAAAATAAAAATGGTTGGATCTGACCTTAGGTACTCCTTACAATCTCCAGCACTGCAATCCTGATTCACTATACACACTTACTCACGATATGGTCAACAATAATGGTTCTGGTTAAATACGTATGGTCAAAAATTGGTCACTACTGAACACCACAAGCACTGGTTTCTTTCACTTAAAGGATCGAAGGACCATGTTAAGGACATGAAAAGGGAGAGAGAAAGAGTTTAGGTTATGGTTTAAGATGTATATTTCGACCATGCACAATTAAACAAACTAAGCTATATTTATGACTAATGGTGAAAATGGTAATACTACGACGGCGAATGGTAATGGTATCAATACGCGGCGCCACGAGCGGCTGCTTGTCACGTACTAACTTAAAATAAGCAATTGTCTGTCAGTGCAAACGCAGCTAAAACAGAAAACCGCTGTGCCGCTCGAAGCCATGTTCTCCGAACATACTCCCGCGCCTGAGATGAAAATAATTTGAAACATAGGTAAACATTTGGTTATGGTGAATGATGAAACAACTCTACTGTATATAAGCAATTACAAGTAAGCCTTATACGTAATGGTGATTCATAAAAATCGACAAAATACAATGGTAAGAAAAAATTACAAAATTATGCAATAATTATACAAAACAAACAAGTATTCAAATAAAATTATTATGATTAGAAAAATTTAAAAATTATGCATGATTATGCTGAGAGATACAATGGTAAAAATATAATTAACTAAAAATAGAAAGACAAGTAC
>DWKV01000001.1:0-18250 GCA_018250035.1 Myrinia cf. binoculus NVG-14112H01 | reverse complement strand
ATATAATATAATATAATATAATATAATATAATATAATATAATATAATATAATATAATATAATATAATATAATATAATTTATATAGTTTAATTAATTAAAACATTACATTTTCATTGTAAATATAAAATATACTTATTTTTATAAATAAAAAAATTATTTAAAAATTATAACAATTACCTTAATATCTTCAATATTACACTCTTCTCTTTTAAGCTATTTAAATATTTTTAATTAATTATTAAAATCATTAAAAAAATAAATATTATTCAAATAATAAATCTAAATAAATAAATTTTTAAATTATTCATTTGCATATAACTATTAAAAATTGAATAATTCTTAATAATATTATATATCCCTTGACCTCTATATAACTCTCTTCAACCTATATCAATATTTTTAACTATAATTTGTCTAAAAGCTAAAAAATTATAATTTAAACCATAAGTAGATAAATTAGGTATAAATCATATAAGACATAAAAATAATCTTAATTCATAAATTCTTAAAAATTTATTTAAAGAATAAATTTTTATATTACTAATTAAATACCCTATAATTAAACCTATAAATCTTACATATAAAACTATTAATTTTAAATTTATAGGTAAATAAATTATATAAGGATAAGAAAAAATTATTCATCTTAATACTCTACCAGTGACAATTCTTATAAATAATAATATAAACATTCTTTTTAACATAACATAATCTTCGTCATATAAATTATAAACTACTAATAAATTATAATCATTAATTATTAAATATATTAATAAACGAATAGTATAAAATATAGTTAAACCAGTAGAAAAAAAAAATAAAAAAAAAATTATTATATTAAAATTTCTTATTATTAATATTTCTAAAATTAAATCCTTTGAATAAAATCCAGCTAAAAAAGGAATCCCACATAAAGCTAAATTAGAAATATTTATACATAATGAAGTCAAAGGAATATAAATTCTAATCCCACCCATAAAACGAATATCTTGGTTATCATTTATTATATGAATAATAACACCTGCACATATAAATAATAAAGCTTTAAATATAGCGTGAGTCAATAAGTGAAAAAAAGCTAAATCTGATATCCCCATAGATAAAATTCTTATTATTAAACCTAATTGACTTAAAGTAGATAATGCAATAATTTTTTTCAAATCAAATTCATAATTAGCAGAAATTCCAGCTATAAATATAGTTAATCTAGCCAACAATAATAAAATTTTTAAAAAAAATATATCAATTAATAAATTATTAAATCGAATTAATAAATACACACCTGCAGTTACTAAAGTTGAAGAATGAACTAAAGCTGATACAGGAGTAGGAGCTGCTATAGCGGCTGGTAACCAAGAACTAAAAGGAATTTGAGCTCTTTTAGTTATAGCAGCAATAATAATTATAATTCTAATCAACACTATTTCATAATCATTTACTATAAAATTTAAATAAAAAATATAATTTCAACTACCATAATTTAATATTCAAGAAATAACTATCAAAATAAAAACATCCCCAATTCGATTTGATAAAGCTGTTAATATCCCAGCATTATAAGATTTCAAATTTTGATAATAAATTACCAAACAATATGAAACTAATCCTAATCCATCCCATCCTAATAAAATTCTAATAATATTAGGTCTAATAATAAGTAATAATATAGATAAAATAAATAATAAAACTAAAATAATAAAACGATTTAAATTTAATTCAGAATGCATGTATCTTTTTCTATAATAAATTACAGAAGAGGAAATTAATAAAACAAATATTATAAATAACAAAGATATTCAATCTAATAAAATTGATATTACAATTCTAATTGAATTAAAAGAAATTAATTCCCACTCTAAAAAAATTACTATATTATACATAATAAAATAAATTATTATAAAAAAATTAATTAATATAAAAAAAAACAAAAAAAAAAATCTTATAAAACAAATAGAAAATCTTTTATTAATAACCTAAAATGAAACTTTTCATATTTTTGATTCCACAAATCAATATTTTTATTAAATTATTTAAGTAAAATCAAATTATAAAATAATCAATTTTTAAAATTAATATATTTAAAGGTAATCAATGTAAAAATAATAATAAATATTCTCGAGAAACACCAGTTCTAAATCTATATAATCTCATTCTATATTTTCCATGTTGCGTATATGAATATAAATATAATCTATATCCAGCTCTAAAAAAAGAAATTAATATTAATATAATTATAGTTAACCAAGATCACCCAACTAATCTATTAATTAATCTAATTTCCCCCACTAAATTTAATGACGGAGGAGCTGCTATAGCAGCTGATAATAATAAAAATCACCATAATCTTATAGAAGGTATAAAATTCATTATACCCTTATTTAAAAATAATCTTCGTCTATTTAAACGTTCATAATTAATATTGGCTAAACAAAATATTCCCGATGAACATAACCCATGTCCAATTATTAAAACATAAGATCCTATATATCCTCAATAATTTATTGTTATAATTCCCCCAATTACTAAACCTATATGAGCAACAGAAGAATAAGCAATTAAAGATTTTATATCAATTTGACATAAACATTTTAGTCTAATATAAAATCCCCCTACTAATCTAATAATTACCCATAAAAAATTTAATTTTAAAGAAAAATTTTGTAAAAAAATTATTACTCGAAAAAGTCCATATCCCCCTAATTTTAACATAATTCCAGCTAAGATCATAGAACCTGATACAGGAGCCTCAACATGAGCCTTTGGTAATCATAAATGAACAAAATATATTGGTATTTTTACTAAAAAAGCTAAAATTATTCTTAAATATAATATATAATTATTATAATTATAAAATTTTAAAAAATAAATTATTAAACAATTTATTTCATTAAAAATATAAAAAATACCCAATAATAAAGGCAAAGAAACAAATAAAGTATAAAATAATAAATATATTCCCGCTTGAATTCGTTCAGGTTGATACCCCCAACCAATAATTAATATTAAAGTAGGAATTAATCTACCCTCAAAAAATAAATAAAATATAAATAAATTTATAACAGAAAAAGTTATGTATAATATAATTAGTAAAAAAATAATATTAAAAATAAAAAAATTAATAAAAAAACTATATTTATATAATTTTTCTCTAGCTATTATCATTAATGAACAAATTCAAATTCTCAATAAAATTAAACCAAATGAAATTATATCACACCCCAATATATATCTTAAATTTCTATAATTATTTACATTAATTGTTAAATTTATAAATATAAATATCATCAAAAATAATATTATCTGAACCATTCAAAACATATTTTTTTTAAAACATAAAGGTATTATAAAAATTAAAAAAAATAAAAATTTTATCATTTATAATAAATTAAATCTTTGAAAATAATCATTTCCATGAGTACGAATTATTGAAACTAAAATAGAAATCCCTAAAGCACCCTCACAAACAGTAAATACTAAATAAACTATTAATATATATATATCAAATTCAATAAATCTTAAATATAATATCAATAATAAATAAATTCTCAAAACAATATATTCTAATCTTAATAATATAATTAATAAATGTTTATGTTTAGAAACAAAAATTATATTACCAATTATATACATAAAAAAAATAATCAATCATATATTTATCATTTAATAAGTTTTTATAGTTTAATTAAAACATTGGTCTTGTAAACCAAAAATAAATTTTTATTTTAAAAACTTCAAAGAAAAAGAAATATCTTTATCAATAATCTCCAAAATTATTATTTTTTATAAACTATTCTTTGTTCTTATGATATTATAAAAATATTTTTATCTTTATCTATAATCTTTATTTCATTTATTTTATTTTTTATTAAACATCCCTTATCAATGGGTTTTTTTATCTTATTACAAACTTTATTAACTTGTTTAATTTCAGGAATAATTATTAATACTTATTGATTTTCCTATATTCTATTCCTTACTTTCTTAGGAGGTTTATTAGTTTTATTTATTTATGTATCAAGAATTGCCTCTAATGAATTATTTAATATTTCTTTTAAAAATAAATTATTATTTTTTATAATTATTTTTTTTATTTTATTTTTAAGATTTATGTTTATACATAACTTAAATTGAATAAATTTATTTACTAATTCTCATGAATTAAATAATTTTTTTAATTATTATTTATTTATTTTTAATGAAAATAATATCAATTTAACTAAATTATACAATAAACAAACTATTTTATTAATAATAATAATTATTATTTATTTATTTATTACTTTAGTAGCAGTTGTAAAAATCACTAATATTTTTTTCGGTCCCTTACGATCTTCATTTTAATTTTTAATGATAAATAAATTTAAACCTTTACGAAAAACTCATCCTCTTTTAAAAATTATTAACAATTCTCTAATTGATTTACCAAGACCTTCTAATATCTCAATTTGATGAAATTTTGGTTCATTACTAGCTTTATGTTTAATGATTCAAATTATCACAGGACTATTTTTAACTATATATTATACAGCTAATATTGAATTAGCATTTTACAGAGTTAATTATATTTGCCGAAATGTAAATTATGGATGATTAATTCGTACCCTACACGCTAACGGAGCTTCTTTTTTTTTTATTTGTATTTACCTTCATATTGGACGAGGAATTTATTATGAATCATTTAATTTTAAATATACTTGATTAACAGGAGTAGTTATTTTATTTGTTATAATAGCAACAGCTTTTATAGGTTATGTTCTTCCTTGAGGACAAATATCTTTCTGAGGAGCAACAGTTATTACAAATCTATTATCTGCAATTCCTTACTTAGGTAATATTTTAGTTCAATGAATTTGAGGGGGATTTGCTGTAGATAATGCAACTCTAACTCGATTTTATTCATTCCACTTTCTTTTTCCCTTTGTTATTATAATATTAACTATAATTCACTTATTATTTCTTCACCAAACAGGATCTAATAATCCCTTAGGTATTAATAGAAATTTAGACAAAATTCCATTTCATCCTTTTTTTACTTTTAAAGATTTAATTGGAGTTGTAATTTTATTATTTTTTTTATTACTTTTAACATTAACTAATCCATATTTATTAGGAGATCCTGATAACTTTATTCCCGCTAATCCTTTAGTAACCCCAGTTCATATTCAACCCGAATGATATTTTTTATTTGCTTATGCTATTCTTCGATCAATTCCCAATAAATTAGGAGGAGTTATTGCCTTAGTTATATCAATTCTAATTCTAGTTATTCTTCCTTTTACCTTTAATAAAAAAATTCAAGGAATTCAATTTTACCCTATTAATCAATTAATATTTTGAATCATAGTTTGTACTGTTATTTTACTAACATGAATCGGAGCTCGACCAGTCGAAGAACCTTATATTATTACAGGTCAATTATTAACATTAATTTATTTTTCATATTTTATTTTAAATCCCTTAATTAATAAGCTATGAGATAAATTAATCTTCAACTATTAATTAATGAGCTTGTTAAAGCATTTGTTTTGAAAACTTATGAAAGAATAATAATTCTATTAATTTATACTAAAAATATATTATCTAAAAAATAAAAATTTTTAGACCAATAAATAATAATAAAAAATTTAAAGAAATTGGTAAATAAGTTTTTCATGATAAATATATCAATTTATCATAACGATACCGAGGTAAAGTACCCCGAACTCAAATAAAAAAAAAAGAAATAAAAGATAATTTAATATAAAAAATAAATCTTAATCTATAACCCCCTAAATATAATAATCTAAATATTAAACTTATAAATAAAATTCTAGAATATTCAGCTAAAAAAATTAAAGCAAATCCACCTCTTCTATACTCAATATTAAACCCTGAAACTAATTCTCTCTCACCTTCAGCAAAATCAAAAGGAGTGCGATTTGTTTCAGCTAATCTTGAAGATATTCAACATAATCTTAAAGGAAATATTAAAAAAATTAATCAAATTATATCTTGATATTCCCCAAATAATACTAAATTAAAATCTATAATTATAATAATACTAGATATTAAAATTAATCTTAATCTTACCTCATAAGAAATAGTTTGAGCGACAGCTCGTAATCCCCCTAATAAAGAATAATTTGAATTAGAAGACCAACCAGCAATTATAATTGTATAAACACCCAATCTAGTACAACATAAAAAAAATAAAATACCTAATCTAAAATTAATTATATTAAAATAATAAGGAATTAACATTCAAATTATCAAAGATAAAATAAATCTAACAATAGGAGAAAAATAATATGTTAAATAATTAGAATAATTTAAATATGTTTGTTCCTTTGTAAACAATTTAATAGCATCAGAAAAAGGTTGTAATAAACCTATAAACCCCACTTTATTTGGACCCTTACGAATTTGAATATAACTTAAAATTTTTCGTTCAAATAAAGTTAAAAAAGCCACCCCAATTATAACTCCAATAATTAAAATTAATATACCAATAATAATATTTAATGAATCAATTATTATCATTACTATATATATAATTAAATTATATATTTATGATTTCTAAAATCATTACATTTTTCTGTCAAAATAGTATATATATATATATATACAATTTATTAATTATTAATATTCATTAATTTAAATAAAATTATTTTAAATATTTAATCCTTTCGTACTAAAATATTTTAATTTTCTAAAGATAGAAACCAACCTGGCTCACACCGGTTTGAACTCAGATCATGTAAGATTTTAATGATCGAACAGATCAAAAATTTTAAACTTCTGCATTTAAATTTTATCTTAATCCAACATCGAGGTCGCAAACTTTTTTTTTTATTTGAGCTAAAAAAAAAAATTACGCTGTTATCCCTAAGGTAATTTTTTCTTATAATCATAAATTATGGATCATATTATCATTAATTAATGTTTTTTTTAAAAAAAAGTTTCATTAATTTTTTTATCACCCCAATAAAATAATTAATTAAATTTTAAATTTAAATTTTATAAAAAATAAAAATTTAAATAATTATAAAACTCTATAGGGTCTTCTCGTCTTTTAAAATTATTTTAGCTTTTTTACTAAAAAATTAAATTCTAATTATAAAAAAGAGACAGTTTATATTTCATCAAATCTTTCATTCTAGTCTTCAATTAAAAGACTAATGATTATGCTACCTTTGTACAGTCAATATACTGCAGCCCTTTAATAAATTATCAGTGGGCAGATTCGACTTTAAATTATTATCAAAAAGACATGTTTTTGATAAACAAGTGAATATAAAATTTTGCCGAATTCCTTTTTATTACTTATTTACTATTAAAATTTTTATTTTATAAAATTTTAATTAATTATTTAATTTTTTTTTAAATAATTTTATAAAATTATTTTTAATTATACTAATTTTATCATAATAACTAATTTATTTTTATTAAAAATTATTTTTTTATAAAAAATTAAATTTTAATTAAAAATTTTATTTTAATTAAAATTTTTTATAAAAAAATATAATTTATAAACAATATAAATTTTAAAAATTTTAAATTAATAATTTTTATTTTAAAAATTTAATTTAAAGATTATCCCTTAAAATATTAAATTTAATTAAAATATAAAATTAAATAATTAATTATATATTATAATAAATTCTAAATTAAATTTATTTCTAAAAAAACTAGATATATTTAAAAACGATTAACATTTCATTTCTAATTAATTATAAAAAATATTTATGAAACAATAACTTTTTTAATTAATTATCTCTTTTAAATTCGAGAATCATTTATTTAAAAATAATTTTTAATAAACTCTGATACACAAGATACAATAAATAAAATTTACTTTTTAACTAATAATATTTTCATTTTATTTCATTATTCTTATAAAATACTCATTTACTATAAAACTTTAAATTTTTTTCTAAAAAAAAAATACTTTAACCCCTATTAAAATATTAATTATTTATTAAAAATTTTTTTTTTATTTATATCTTCATTAAAATTATTTTATCAAATTAATTAAATCAATAATTTCTTTTCAATGTAAATGAAATACTTAAACTCAAGCTCTAATTTGCCTTTCTAGAAACACTTTCCAGTACCTCTACTTTGTTACGACTTATTCCAATTTTTAAATGAAAGCGACGGGCAATATGTACATATTTTAATTTTTATTCATTTTATTAAATTAAATAAAATTACATTTAAATCCACTCTCAATTATTTTTTACAAAATAATATTAATTTAAATAAATTTATTGTAATCCATTATATTCTTAATTATAATCTGCATCTTGATCTGAATTAATTTTTAATAAAAAAATTAAAATATTATTTTTATTTAAAAATATTTTTTTAACAACGATATACAAAATATTAAATTAAGTAAATTTATTCGTGGATTATCAATTAATAAACAGATTCCTCTAAATGAACTAAAATACCGCCAAATTATTTAAGTTTCAATAATTTATTATTTAATATTTTAGTTTTTAAATTTAAATTTTTAATAATAGGGTATCTAATCCTAGTTTAAATTAAAATTTATTAAATCATAAATTACAATATAAATTTTAATTAAAATAAAATTTCACTTAATAATTTAATATTTAATTTAAATATATTAAAAATATAATATAATATAATATTTATTATAAACTAAAAAAAAATTTATTTTATTTTTTGTATAACCGCAACTGCTGGCACAAAATTTGTTAATAATTATAATATTACTAAATCTTAATTTCTTAAATTTTTAATTTTATTTACTATTAAATTAAATATTAATTATTATTAAAATAATTAAAAAAATATACTAAAATTTATATGTAAAATAAATTAAAAATAAATTTTAAAAATCATAAATTTTTATCTATATGCAATATTTTTACTATAGATCTTATTTATTTATTTTTTTTTTTTTTTTTTATATATTAATTTATTTTTTGTAATATTAAGTTTAAATACAATAATAAATTAATTTTTTATAATTAATTATAAATAACAAAATATTAAAATAATTTATATTAAATTAAATAAAAATTAATATAAACATATAAATATATAAATATATAAATATATAAATATATAAATATATAAATATATAAATATATAAATATATAAATATATAAATATATTTATATATTTATATATTTATATATTTATATATTTATATATTTATATATTTATATATTTATATATTTATATATTTATATGTTTATATTAATTTTTATTTAATTTAATATAAATTATTTTAATATTTTGTTATTTATAATTAATTATAAAAAATTAATTTATTATTGTATTTAAACTTAATATTACAAAAAATAAATTAATATATAAAAAAAAAAAAAAAAAATAAATAAATAAGATCTATAGTAAAAATATTGCATATAGATAAAAATTTATGATTTTTAAAATTTATTTTTAATTTATTTTACATATAAATTTTAGTATATTTTTTTAATTATTTTAATAATAATTAATATTTAATTTAATAGTAAATAAAATTAAAAATTTAAGAAATTAAGATTTAGTAATATTATAATTATTAACAAATTTTGTGCCAGCAGTTGCGGTTATACAAAAAATAAAATAAATTTTTTTTTAGTTTATAATAAATATTATATTATATTATATTTTTAATATATTTAAATTAAATATTAAATTATTAAGTGAAATTTTATTTTAATTAAAATTTATATTGTAATTTATGATTTAATAAATTTTAATTTAAACTAGGATTAGATACCCTATTATTAAAAATTTAAATTTAAAAACTAAAATATTAAATAATAAATTATTGAAACTTAAATAATTTGGCGGTATTTTAGTTCATTTAGAGGAATCTGTTTATTAATTGATAATCCACGAATAAATTTACTTAATTTAATATTTTGTATATCGTTGTTAAAAAAATATTTTTAAATAAAAATAATATTTTAATTTTTTTATTAAAAATTAATTCAGATCAAGATGCAGATTATAATTAAGAATATAATGGATTACAATAAATTTATTTAAATTAATATTATTTTGTAAAAAATAATTGAGAGTGGATTTAAATGTAATTTTATTTAATTTAATAAAATGAATAAAAATTAAAATATGTACATATTGCCCGTCGCTTTCATTTAAAAATTGGAATAAGTCGTAACAAAGTAGAGGTACTGGAAAGTGTTTCTAGAAAGGCAAATTAGAGCTTGAGTTTAAGTATTTCATTTACATTGAAAAGAAATTATTGATTTAATTAATTTGATAAAATAATTTTAATGAAGATATAAATAAAAAAAAAATTTTTAATAAATAATTAATATTTTAATAGGGGTTAAAGTATTTTTTTTTTAGAAAAAAATTTAAAGTTTTATAGTAAATGAGTATTTTATAAGAATAATGAAATAAAATGAAAATATTATTAGTTAAAAAGTAAATTTTATTTATTGTATCTTGTGTATCAGAGTTTATTAAAAATTATTTTTAAATAAATGATTCTCGAATTTAAAAGAGATAATTAATTAAAAAAGTTATTGTTTCATAAATATTTTTTATAATTAATTAGAAATGAAATGTTAATCGTTTTTAAATATATCTAGTTTTTTTAGAAATAAATTTAATTTAGAATTTATTATAATATATAATTAATTATTTAATTTTATATTTTAATTAAATTTAATATTTTAAGGGATAATCTTTAAATTAAATTTTTAAAATAAAAATTATTAATTTAAAATTTTTAAAATTTATATTGTTTATAAATTATATTTTTTTATAAAAAATTTTAATTAAAATAAAATTTTTAATTAAAATTTAATTTTTTATAAAAAAATAATTTTTAATAAAAATAAATTAGTTATTATGATAAAATTAGTATAATTAAAAATAATTTTATAAAATTATTTAAAAAAAAATTAAATAATTAATTAAAATTTTATAAAATAAAAATTTTAATAGTAAATAAGTAATAAAAAGGAATTCGGCAAAATTTTATATTCACTTGTTTATCAAAAACATGTCTTTTTGATAATAATTTAAAGTCGAATCTGCCCACTGATAATTTATTAAAGGGCTGCAGTATATTGACTGTACAAAGGTAGCATAATCATTAGTCTTTTAATTGAAGACTAGAATGAAAGATTTGATGAAATATAAACTGTCTCTTTTTTATAATTAGAATTTAATTTTTTAGTAAAAAAGCTAAAATAATTTTAAAAGACGAGAAGACCCTATAGAGTTTTATAATTATTTAAATTTTTATTTTTTATAAAATTTAAATTTAAAATTTAATTAATTATTTTATTGGGGTGATAAAAAAATTAATGAAACTTTTTTTTAAAAAAAACATTAATTAATGATAATATGATCCATAATTTATGATTATAAGAAAAAATTACCTTAGGGATAACAGCGTAATTTTTTTTTTTAGCTCAAATAAAAAAAAAAGTTTGCGACCTCGATGTTGGATTAAGATAAAATTTAAATGCAGAAGTTTAAAATTTTTGATCTGTTCGATCATTAAAATCTTACATGATCTGAGTTCAAACCGGTGTGAGCCAGGTTGGTTTCTATCTTTAGAAAATTAAAATATTTTAGTACGAAAGGATTAAATATTTAAAATAATTTTATTTAAATTAATGAATATTAATAATTAATAAATTGTATATATATATATATATACTATTTTGACAGAAAAATGTAATGATTTTAGAAATCATAAATATATAATTTAATTATATATATAGTAATGATAATAATTGATTCATTAAATATTATTATTGGTATATTAATTTTAATTATTGGAGTTATAATTGGGGTGGCTTTTTTAACTTTATTTGAACGAAAAATTTTAAGTTATATTCAAATTCGTAAGGGTCCAAATAAAGTGGGGTTTATAGGTTTATTACAACCTTTTTCTGATGCTATTAAATTGTTTACAAAGGAACAAACATATTTAAATTATTCTAATTATTTAACATATTATTTTTCTCCTATTGTTAGATTTATTTTATCTTTGATAATTTGAATGTTAATTCCTTATTATTTTAATATAATTAATTTTAGATTAGGTATTTTATTTTTTTTATGTTGTACTAGATTGGGTGTTTATACAATTATAATTGCTGGTTGGTCTTCTAATTCAAATTATTCTTTATTAGGGGGATTACGAGCTGTCGCTCAAACTATTTCTTATGAGGTAAGATTAAGATTAATTTTAATATCTAGTATTATTATAATTATAGATTTTAATTTAGTATTATTTGGGGAATATCAAGATATAATTTGATTAATTTTTTTAATATTTCCTTTAAGATTATGTTGAATATCTTCAAGATTAGCTGAAACAAATCGCACTCCTTTTGATTTTGCTGAAGGTGAGAGAGAATTAGTTTCAGGGTTTAATATTGAGTATAGAAGAGGTGGATTTGCTTTAATTTTTTTAGCTGAATATTCTAGAATTTTATTTATAAGTTTAATATTTAGATTATTATATTTAGGGGGTTATAGATTAAGATTTATTTTTTATATTAAATTATCTTTTATTTCTTTTTTTTTTATTTGAGTTCGGGGTACTTTACCTCGGTATCGTTATGATAAATTGATATATTTATCATGAAAAACTTATTTACCAATTTCTTTAAATTTTTTATTATTATTTATTGGTCTAAAAATTTTTATTTTTTAGATAATATATTTTTAGTATAAATTAATAGAATTATTATTCTTTCATAAGTTTTCAAAACAAATGCTTTAACAAGCTCATTAATTAATAGTTGAAGATTAATTTATCTCATAGCTTATTAATTAAGGGATTTAAAATAAAATATGAAAAATAAATTAATGTTAATAATTGACCTGTAATAATATAAGGTTCTTCGACTGGTCGAGCTCCGATTCATGTTAGTAAAATAACAGTACAAACTATGATTCAAAATATTAATTGATTAATAGGGTAAAATTGAATTCCTTGAATTTTTTTATTAAAGGTAAAAGGAAGAATAACTAGAATTAGAATTGATATAACTAAGGCAATAACTCCTCCTAATTTATTGGGAATTGATCGAAGAATAGCATAAGCAAATAAAAAATATCATTCGGGTTGAATATGAACTGGGGTTACTAAAGGATTAGCGGGAATAAAGTTATCAGGATCTCCTAATAAATATGGATTAGTTAATGTTAAAAGTAATAAAAAAAATAATAAAATTACAACTCCAATTAAATCTTTAAAAGTAAAAAAAGGATGAAATGGAATTTTGTCTAAATTTCTATTAATACCTAAGGGATTATTAGATCCTGTTTGGTGAAGAAATAATA
Source organism: Myrinia cf. binoculus NVG-14112H01 (assembly GCA_018250035.1). NCBI lineage: Eukaryota > Metazoa > Arthropoda > Insecta > Lepidoptera > Hesperiidae > Myrinia > Myrinia cf. binoculus NVG-14112H01. The sequence continues at coordinate 4,948 of DWKV01000001.1, read as the reverse complement.
AGTGAATTATAGTTAATATTATAATAACAAAGGGAAAAAGAAAGTGGAATGAATAAAATCGAGTTAGAGTTGCATTATCTACAGCAAATCCCCCTCAAATTCATTGAACTAAAATATTACCTAAGTAAGGAATTGCAGATAATAGATTTGTAATAACTGTTGCTCCTCAGAAAGATATTTGTCCTCAAGGAAGAACATAACCTATAAAAGCTGTTGCTATTATAACAAATAAAATAACTACTCCTGTTAATCAAGTATATTTAAAATTAAATGATTCATAATAAATTCCTCGTCCAATATGAAGGTAAATACAAATAAAAAAAAAAGAAGCTCCGTTAGCGTGTAGGGTACGAATTAATCATCCATAATTTACATTTCGGCAAATATAATTAACTCTGTAAAATGCTAATTCAATATTAGCTGTATAATATATAGTTAAAAATAGTCCTGTGATAATTTGAATCATTAAACATAAAGCTAGTAATGAACCAAAATTTCATCAAATTGAGATATTAGAAGGTCTTGGTAAATCAATTAGAGAATTGTTAATAATTTTTAAAAGAGGATGAGTTTTTCGTAAAGGTTTAAATTTATTTATCATTAAAAATTAAAATGAAGATCGTAAGGGACCGAAAAAAATATTAGTGATTTTTACAACTGCTACTAAAGTAATAAATAAATAAATAATAATTATTATTATTAATAAAATAGTTTGTTTATTGTATAATTTAGTTAAATTGATATTATTTTCATTAAAAATAAATAAATAATAATTAAAAAAATTATTTAATTCATGAGAATTAGTAAATAAATTTATTCAATTTAAGTTATGTATAAACATAAATCTTAAAAATAAAATAAAAAAAATAATTATAAAAAATAATAATTTATTTTTAAAAGAAATATTAAATAATTCATTAGAGGCAATTCTTGATACATAAATAAATAAAACTAATAAACCTCCTAAGAAAGTAAGGAATAGAATATAGGAAAATCAATAAGTATTAATAATTATTCCTGAAATTAAACAAGTTAATAAAGTTTGTAATAAGATAAAAAAACCCATTGATAAGGGATGTTTAATAAAAAATAAAATAAATGAAATAAAGATTATAGATAAAGATAAAAATATTTTTATAATATCATAAGAACAAAGAATAGTTTATAAAAAATAATAATTTTGGAGATTATTGATAAAGATATTTCTTTTTCTTTGAAGTTTTTAAAATAAAAATTTATTTTTGGTTTACAAGACCAATGTTTTAATTAAACTATAAAAACTTATTAAATGATAAATATATGATTGATTATTTTTTTTATGTATATAATTGGTAATATAATTTTTGTTTCTAAACATAAACATTTATTAATTATATTATTAAGATTAGAATATATTGTTTTGAGAATTTATTTATTATTGATATTATATTTAAGATTTATTGAATTTGATATATATATATTAATAGTTTATTTAGTATTTACTGTTTGTGAGGGTGCTTTAGGGATTTCTATTTTAGTTTCAATAATTCGTACTCATGGAAATGATTATTTTCAAAGATTTAATTTATTATAAATGATAAAATTTTTATTTTTTTTAATTTTTATAATACCTTTATGTTTTAAAAAAAATATGTTTTGAATGGTTCAGATAATATTATTTTTGATGATATTTATATTTATAAATTTAACAATTAATGTAAATAATTATAGAAATTTAAGATATATATTGGGGTGTGATATAATTTCATTTGGTTTAATTTTATTGAGAATTTGAATTTGTTCATTAATGATAATAGCTAGAGAAAAATTATATAAATATAGTTTTTTTATTAATTTTTTTATTTTTAATATTATTTTTTTACTAATTATATTATACATAACTTTTTCTGTTATAAATTTATTTATATTTTATTTATTTTTTGAGGGTAGATTAATTCCTACTTTAATATTAATTATTGGTTGGGGGTATCAACCTGAACGAATTCAAGCGGGAATATATTTATTATTTTATACTTTATTTGTTTCTTTGCCTTTATTATTGGGTATTTTTTATATTTTTAATGAAATAAATTGTTTAATAATTTATTTTTTAAAATTTTATAATTATAATAATTATATATTATATTTAAGAATAATTTTAGCTTTTTTAGTAAAAATACCAATATATTTTGTTCATTTATGATTACCAAAGGCTCATGTTGAGGCTCCTGTATCAGGTTCTATGATCTTAGCTGGAATTATGTTAAAATTAGGGGGATATGGACTTTTTCGAGTAATAATTTTTTTACAAAATTTTTCTTTAAAATTAAATTTTTTATGGGTAATTATTAGATTAGTAGGGGGATTTTATATTAGACTAAAATGTTTATGTCAAATTGATATAAAATCTTTAATTGCTTATTCTTCTGTTGCTCATATAGGTTTAGTAATTGGGGGAATTATAACAATAAATTATTGAGGATATATAGGATCTTATGTTTTAATAATTGGACATGGGTTATGTTCATCGGGAATATTTTGTTTAGCCAATATTAATTATGAACGTTTAAATAGACGAAGATTATTTTTAAATAAGGGTATAATGAATTTTATACCTTCTATAAGATTATGGTGATTTTTATTATTATCAGCTGCTATAGCAGCTCCTCCGTCATTAAATTTAGTGGGGGAAATTAGATTAATTAATAGATTAGTTGGGTGATCTTGGTTAACTATAATTATATTAATATTAATTTCTTTTTTTAGAGCTGGATATAGATTATATTTATATTCATATACGCAACATGGAAAATATAGAATGAGATTATATAGATTTAGAACTGGTGTTTCTCGAGAATATTTATTATTATTTTTACATTGATTACCTTTAAATATATTAATTTTAAAAATTGATTATTTTATAATTTGATTTTACTTAAATAATTTAATAAAAATATTGATTTGTGGAATCAAAAATATGAAAAGTTTCATTTTAGGTTATTAATAAAAGATTTTCTATTTGTTTTATAAGATTTTTTTTTTTGTTTTTTTTTATATTAATTAATTTTTTTATAATAATTTATTTTATTATGTATAATATAGTAATTTTTTTAGAGTGGGAATTAATTTCTTTTAATTCAATTAGAATTGTAATATCAATTTTATTAGATTGAATATCTTTGTTATTTATAATATTTGTTTTATTAATTTCCTCTTCTGTAATTTATTATAGAAAAAGATACATGCATTCTGAATTAAATTTAAATCGTTTTATTATTTTAGTTTTATTATTTATTTTATCTATATTATTACTTATTATTAGACCTAATATTATTAGAATTTTATTAGGATGGGATGGATTAGGATTAGTTTCATATTGTTTGGTAATTTATTATCAAAATTTGAAATCTTATAATGCTGGGATATTAACAGCTTTATCAAATCGAATTGGGGATGTTTTTATTTTGATAGTTATTTCTTGAATATTAAATTATGGTAGTTGAAATTATATTTTTTATTTAAATTTTATAGTAAATGATTATGAAATAGTGTTGATTAGAATTATAATTATTATTGCTGCTATAACTAAAAGAGCTCAAATTCCTTTTAGTTCTTGGTTACCAGCCGCTATAGCAGCTCCTACTCCTGTATCAGCTTTAGTTCATTCTTCAACTTTAGTAACTGCAGGTGTGTATTTATTAATTCGATTTAATAATTTATTAATTGATATATTTTTTTTAAAAATTTTATTATTGTTGGCTAGATTAACTATATTTATAGCTGGAATTTCTGCTAATTATGAATTTGATTTGAAAAAAATTATTGCATTATCTACTTTAAGTCAATTAGGTTTAATAATAAGAATTTTATCTATGGGGATATCAGATTTAGCTTTTTTTCACTTATTGACTCACGCTATATTTAAAGCTTTATTATTTATATGTGCAGGTGTTATTATTCATATAATAAATGATAACCAAGATATTCGTTTTATGGGTGGGATTAGAATTTATATTCCTTTGACTTCATTATGTATAAATATTTCTAATTTAGCTTTATGTGGGATTCCTTTTTTAGCTGGATTTTATTCAAAGGATTTAATTTTAGAAATATTAATAATAAGAAATTTTAATATAATAATTTTTTTTTTATTTTTTTTTTCTACTGGTTTAACTATATTTTATACTATTCGTTTATTAATATATTTAATAATTAATGATTATAATTTATTAGTAGTTTATAATTTATATGACGAAGATTATGTTATGTTAAAAAGAATGTTTATATTATTATTTATAAGAATTGTCACTGGTAGAGTATTAAGATGAATAATTTTTTCTTATCCTTATATAATTTATTTACCTATAAATTTAAAATTAATAGTTTTATATGTAAGATTTATAGGTTTAATTATAGGGTATTTAATTAGTAATATAAAAATTTATTCTTTAAATAAATTTTTAAGAATTTATGAATTAAGATTATTTTTATGTCTTATATGATTTATACCTAATTTATCTACTTATGGTTTAAATTATAATTTTTTAGCTTTTAGACAAATTATAGTTAAAAATATTGATATAGGTTGAAGAGAGTTATATAGAGGTCAAGGGATATATAATATTATTAAGAATTATTCAATTTTTAATAGTTATATGCAAATGAATAATTTAAAAATTTATTTATTTAGATTTATTATTTGAATAATATTTATTTTTTTAATGATTTTAATAATTAATTAAAAATATTTAAATAGCTTAAAAGAGAAGAGTGTAATATTGAAGATATTAAGGTAATTGTTATAATTTTTAAATAATTTTTTTATTTATAAAAATAAGTATATTTTATATTTACAATGAAAATGTAATGTTTTAATTAATTAAACTATATAAATTATATTATATTATATTATATTATATTATATTATATTATATTATATTATATTATATTATATTATATTATATTATAT